>CM030874.1:23266430-23287251 GCA_018132145.1 Boehmeria nivea var. tenacissima | reverse complement strand
TTTTAGAAAGGTCCACAAACGATCTATAACTTGAAATATTTAATTCAACTCTTGCCATAAATCTGCTCTATTACAATTTGGGGATGAAGTTTGAAAGTTAAGAAATTTGTTGTCTCTTTGACTCAAGTGGAGGATTCTCATTTAATTTTAATTTTACAACGTATATTTTATATTTATCCTTTCTATTTCAATCAAATACTATCTTTTTTTTTTTTTTTATCAAGATTAATGAAATTAGAAAAAGAATGCGGAATTTATAATTTTATAATTTTCATGTTACACTATAGGGGAATTTAAGTTAATTATTTTCTCCCATTTATAGAAAAATATAATAATAAAGAGAAATTATAGTGAATACCCAATTTTTAAGACTTAATGTAAGTTATTACCCAATCATTTTAAAATTATAACTAATTACCTAAGTAATTCAATTACTTACATAGTGATAAGTGGTGGTAATTCACTTAGTTACCAAAAGCATGTGCAAGTAATTCACGAATTGACTAGAAACTCAATTACTTCAAAAGTTTGGGTATTTATTTTTATTGTTATATAAATTCTGGGTATTTTCTACTTCACCCAAAAATAAAACGACAACCTTATCTTTGTAGCAATAATACGACACAAATGTCGAAAACAACCCCGAACTCGGAGCAGAGCAACGTCAGCCCTATCCGAGGCTAGCTTATTCCCATTGCCAAACAGCCCTCAATATCTCCACAAAACCCTAATCAGAGACCAGCCTCGCCTATAAAAGTCCCAAACCCCTCTCCTTCAAGCCCAACCTGGGCGGCGAATCAAACCCTAGTTCTCCGTAAGCCTCTGAAACCCAATCTCTCGAGTCTCGTCAATCTTCTTCGTTCTAGGGTTTCACTTCTCAGTTCTATTAAGCTGAGTCTCTAATCGAACTTGTTTTCCTATTTTTGTTTTGCTCTGAAGAAGATAAGTGGAAATGGCCGTCCCGTTGCTGTCGAAGAAGATCGTGAAGAAGAGGGTCAAGAAGTTCAAGAGGCCTCAGAGTGACCGCAAGATCTCCGTGAAGGTATATATATAATGAAAAACCTGAACTTTCGCTCATCTGTGCTTGTTTTGTTTCCTTGAAATTTTTGGGGTCTTGATTGGTTTGGCTCGACGGAATGATGATAGGTTTTTGTCGCCCCAGTCTTACTTGCGACTTTTGCTCGCAATTTGGTGATTGACATCTTTATCTGATCCGAGCTTTTGATTTGATGTTTTTTTTTTAATTTTAAATTTCAAAGTTTTGCTCTTTTTTTTTGTTTTGTTTCTGGGATTGGTAGAGATGTGATGATGTTTTACTGTCGCCCCAGTCTTACTTGCGACTTGGATTGCAAGTTGGTGATTGACATTTATATCTGATCCGAAGTTTCTCTGACATGAATGTGTCTTTTATCTGATGTGATAGAAGCTTTTTTTTTTGGTTCAGCGATTTTTGACATGAAATCTAGGGAGAGTTGATGATAAGTATTACTCCATGTCTTACTTGCATCTTTCGATGTAGTATGATGTTTCAGTGATCGACTATCTGATCTCTTTTAGCGAGTCTTTTAATATTCCAAGTAATATGATGATAATTTGAAGGATATTTAGAATGTTGCACCACTTCTGGTGCTTTTCACATTATGGTAGTTTTCTTCTTAGATTTTAATCTCTTTTCTATTTCTTCAATTGTTTTAGTAATTCTTTTGGTTTCTTTTGAACCTATTGTTTTTTTTTGTCCTATTAATATGCAACAGGATATGATGATTTGTACCCATTAATTCTGCAGTTGAATGATGATCATTTACATGCACTACCATCTGATCCTTGTTGCTTATTAAATTTTTATTTTAAAATAGAATTTTCACTCGTTATATGGAATTATGCTTCATGTTTATTTTTGGTTCTTTGTAACCTGTGATGCAAATGTTTTACGATTGCTGACATACCTGTGATTATTATCTAAATTATCACCATCTTTCGGCTGAGGTTGCAATAAGTTTCAAGTCTTTTTTTATTCACTGATTTAAAAATATTACTTGCCCATGGTATCTGATGCCCAGATTTGATGTGTCTGTGCATTTCGTTTTTAAGGGCATATATAAATTATACAGGTCTTGCGACACAGGAAGTTTTAGGCTTTCTGTTACTTTTTCCCTGCATACATTTGATCTGATTTTTTTAAAGCTACTCGAACACTTAGATTCCTGTTGATTTATGCACTTTCATTTGGTTTCTTAGCTCTTTTTAATGGTTGTCTATCTATCAGGAGAGCTGGAGGAGGCCAAAGGGTATTGATTCTCGTGTCAGAAGGAAGTTTAAGGGATGTGTTCTTATGCCCAACATTGGTTACGGTTCGGACAAGAAGACCCGCCACTACCTTCCCAATGGATTTAAGAAGTTTGTTGTCCACAACCCGAAGGAG
The DNA here is from genome assembly GCA_018132145.1 of Boehmeria nivea var. tenacissima. Classification (NCBI taxonomy): domain Eukaryota; kingdom Viridiplantae; phylum Streptophyta; class Magnoliopsida; order Rosales; family Urticaceae; genus Boehmeria; species Boehmeria nivea. The sequence continues at coordinate 23,284,829 of CM030874.1, read as the reverse complement.
CTTGAAATATTGATGATGCACAATAGGTGTGCTTTCTAAGCCCCTTGTGTGATTCTGTTAAATATATATCAGCTTGTAATTTATGTCTAGATTCTAACATGTTTTTTTTTTCCCAATTCAGAACCTACTGCGCCGAGATTGCACACAACGTCTCGACCAAAAAGAGGAAGGAGATTGTGGAGAGAGCAGCCCAGCTTGATGTTGTTGTTACTAACAAACTTGCCAGGTTGCGCAGCCAAGAAGACGAATAAGCTTTTGCCAGAAATTGTTGCTCTTTTGTAGTGAACTTTTGACTGTTTTCATTTTGAAGAGTTGTAACCAGATTATATACAGTACTCATTTTTGGTACCTTTTGTTAGACATCTATGTTTGAGCCCTCAATCATAAGCGTGAAACCAGTTTTTATTGCCTCGATAGTTTTGTTTATATGGAAATTCTTTGATACTCATGTTTTAGATGCTTTCTTAAACCACCCCAATTGTTCAATGAATTGGTTTATGAAAACCATTATAAGATCTAATAATACACCTCTATACCCTCAAGTAAACTAGTGTCGGACCATTTGCAAAGTGGAAGTATTGATTTATTCAGCTTATCGTACTCTAAAAAATGGTGCCATTTATTTTCTGCTTATTCATCTTGGCACTTTATTTTTAGTTTTGACTATTGTTCTCTGTCTTCTCGTTAATACAGAAAAGTAACAAAAAAAAAAAAAAAAAAAACCAAAGCAAAGCAAAACTGTTAAAAGGTAGAAAGATCCTAACTCATGTAAATACAGTATCATAATTGTCTTTCAATATGCCAACGAGTAGCCAATCTACTTCTCAGTTTGCAGCTGAACTAATGTAACATCAGTAACAATAATCAAATTCCTCTCACGCTCATGAACTTAACGATAGCAAATTCAAATAACAATTGTCTCTCAATCAGTCAAAACTAATATAGAAAAATAATCTTATACATTGTACTTGAAGTAAGCTAGTTCTTGGCACAAATGTCCAGCCTGCTCCAAATTTCCTTGATCCCTGACTTCAAGATTTCTTCGAAAAAATCCGTTATCGATTGTCGACGAGATTGTGTCTTGAGATCTTTCATCTTGACTTTGATAGCATTGAGCTTGTCCTTGAACACGTTTTCCATCAGATGTTCACCCATGAGAACGTACATTGGACTCAGCAAAATCATCGGCAAATCTGGGCTCCGAAAACTCACTTCCAACCGCAAAATCTCTATGATGATCAGGTGAAACAGTTCTGCCTCTTTCTCGATCCATGGAGAGTCCTCGACACCTGCGTCCTCGCTGTTCTCCTCCACACTCTTTCCCTCTGCATCCCGGCCCTCCGGTTTAGCCCTCTTTGTGAACCTCATTGTCTGGTGGAAGAATTCAACCACGCTAGCGAAGCTTTCTATCACTACCGAACCCTCCTCTTCAATGCTCAAACACCTGATCACAGTGTCGACCTCGAGGAGCCTCTCAGCCATCTCTCCCAACTCTGCGTACACCGAGATCATCCACAAGTATTCAACGAGGAGCCGCGAAATCTCAATCCCGATTTCGACCAATGCCACCCTTATCGTCTTCGAAGCCATCCTCCTCTCTGCCTCGCTGGATTGATCAAGCTTGACCATCCACTCCATCAAACACTTGTAACCTTTTTGCCTAGACTTCTCGGCCATTTCTCTCCAAACATCCCTCATGAATTCCCTAACCTTAGCCAAGTAGGGCTCTAAAGACTCGCAAGATCCACGCTTTGGGAGGTTGTACTTGCGGAATCTCTCCTCGAGCTCGTCCACAACCGCATGGATTGCATTCGTCTCTGCCAGGGTTTTCTCAAGCTCGGCCTTCATCAACTGCATTTCATGCATGCTGAGTTCGCACTTGCGCTTTTCGGGGTTCTTTATGTAGTTCATCACGATGGCCAGCATGCTGTTAGGGTTCTCCTGGCGCCTCTGCACGTGCAGCCCGGCCTCTAGGGCCATCTCGAGATCATTGCCCTCGATGGAGCCGCTGGCTTCGTACTGCTTCAGGTCGCCGAGTCTCTTGACGACGCTCTTGATCGATTCTTCGAGGTTCGACACCACGGTGCCGAGCTCAAGTTCGAGCTCGAGCCTGAGAAGGTCTTTGTTGGCCATTATCGATGTAACTTGTTGCCTAAGTCAAATGTGGATAAAAGAGCGGCAAAATGTGTATATGAGAGAGAGAGAGAGAGAGAGAGAGAGAGAGAGAGAGAGAGAGAGAGTTAGTATTCCTGATATGGTCAGTTGAAAAAGTTGAGGTAACGCGTAGAGATTTAAAGGATATAACCAAGACTGTAATTTCTTGATCTTCACATTAGATTGATACCAAATCAGATTAGAGACAGGTTTTTCTGTTTTGACCGTTCTTTACCAAATGTTTGTCCAAGTAACGCCTAGAAATTCAAGGATAAACTAAAACAAGAGAGAGTCAAATTCTTGATCTTTGTATTAATTAGTTCGATCAATATTTAACGGTTCGATTCTATGTTCGTCGAAGTATTTATCTAGTTGTATATTATGGTGTAATGTATAAATTTCTATATATTCTGTGTCAGCATAAAATAACATTAGATATTCAACAATTTCTATTAAGCAATATATTTTGTATTAAAAGTGTGATTTTTTTATATTATATAATATTATAATTTGAACGTAACCAACTTTGAAATTAATATTCATCCTAAAGTAATTAAAATATGATTATTTGATATGCTACTTTGGTTGAAACCTTAGTTATCATTCCTACTTGCTATTAGTCTGTAATTTGTAGACTGATATAAGCATATTTTAAAGGGGGATATAGCTAAAATCTAAATGGTCCCATTTTAGAATTTATTAAAGAAAATGTGTATAGCTTTAGTAATTTTTGACCCCAAAATCGTCTGCTGTCACAGAACATTCCACGGTTCTCTTGCTTCTCGTTAATACAGAAAAGTAACAAAAAGACCATATTGTATTTCAATATGTCAACGAGTAGCTAATAATGTACTTCTCTGTAACAATTGTCTCACAACATGTCAAACCAACATTAGAAAAGCGAGTAATGAAATCAAATGGCTAACTTTATACTTTCTACTTGGAAGGAACAAAACCGTAGAAAAACAGTTGCAATATTTATTCAGCTGTTCTTGGCACAAATGTCCAACCCGTTCCAAATTTCCTTGACCCCAGAATTCAAGATTTTTTCGAAAAAATCCGTTATCGATTGTCGCCGAGATTGCGTCTTGAGTTCGTCGATCTTGATTACGATTGCGTTGAGCTTGTCCTTGAACACATTTTCCATCAGATGCTCTGCCATGAGAGTGTACATTGAACTCAGCAAAATCATCGGCAAGTCCGGGCTCCGAAAACTCACTTCCAACCGCAGAATCTCCAGTATGATCAAGTGAAACAGTTCCGCTTCTTTCTCAATCCACGGAGAGTCCTTTGCACCCGAGCCTCCACCGTCCTCGTCCACGCTCTTCACCTTCTCGTCTTGGCCCCCCGGTTTAGCCCTCTTCGCGAGCCTCATCGTCCGTTGGAAGAATTCCACCACGCCCGCGAAGCTTTGGATCACAACCGAGCCCTCTTCGATGCTCAAACACCTGATCACAGTGTCGACCTCGAGGAGCCTCTCGGCCATCTCCCCCAACTCTGCAAACACCGAGATCATCCAGAGGTATTCAACGAGGAGGCACGAAATCTCAATCCCGATATCTACCAACACCGTCCTCATCTTCTTTGAAGCCGCTCTCCTCTCTGCCACGCCCGATTGATCAAGCTTGACCATCCACTCCGTCAAACACTTGTACTCTTTTCGCCTAGACTTCTCGGCCACTTCTCTCCAAGTAACCCTCATGAATTCCCTAACCCTAGCCAAGTAGGGCTCGAAAGACTGGCAAGAACCGCGCGTCGGTATGTTGTACTTGCGGAATTTCTCCTCGAGCTCGTCGAGAGCTGCGTGGATGGCATTCGTCTCCTCCAAGTTCTTCTCGACCTCGGCCTTCATGGACTGTATGTCGCGCGCGCTGAGCTGGCACTTGCGGTTTTCGGGTTGGATGGCGTACTGCATCAAGAAGGACATCCGGCTATTGGGGTTCTCCAGACGCTTCTGCATGTCCAGCCCGGCCTCAAAGGCCATCTTGAGCTCGTCGCCCTCGACGGAGCCGCTGTTCTCGTACTGCTTCATGTCGTTGATCCTCTGGACGACCCTGTCCATCGATTTGTCGAGGTTCGATACGACAGTGAGGAGCTCGCGAAGATCTTTGTTGGCCATGATCGCCGTTATTACTTGTTGCCTAAGTCAAATGTGGGAAAAAGAGCGCCAGGCTCATCAGCACAAAAGAGAAATGGACAATGAGAGCTCGGTTTTTCTGTTATGATCAGTTGAAAAATTTGACCGTTATTTGATAAGTCGTAGAGTTCAAAGGATAATCATTTCTTGATCTTGATATTAAATTTATTATATATCAAATCAGATAGGGGTTTCTCTGTTATGGTCAGTTAAAAAAGTTTTGACCGTTACCAAATCTTTGTCTTAGTACGGCTAGAGATTCAATGCTCAAAACAATAAAGTCAAATTTTTGATCTTCTTAATTAGTGGATTGGATGTCAAATTAGATTAGTGTGATCAGGATTTCTTTTACTAGTTACTAGTTTGGCAACTTACGGTCATGCGATCTTAATTGAATGTAATGTATATGCTTATATTAAATTTGGTGCCGTTATTACATTAAAAAGAGTTAAAAAATCATCTTAGACATTCAACTTCTTATTAGGTAATACAATTTTTGCTATATTGAGTGTGTAATTTTTCTAATAAACTTTCAACTGATCAATATTCATAAACCAATTAAAATATGATAATTCACATCTTATTTTAGTTGAGACGTTGAGAATCATTCTTTCTCGCTGTTTAGTTTGTAAACTGAGGTATAAGAAAATTTATAGTTAAATGACTCAATTTTAGAACTTATTTAAAATAATATCTACAATTATTAGTTTTTAGAGATAAGATCTACTAATTATGGTATATTTTACTATTCACCTAATTATTAAAAAAGGTTTCGACAATATTTTTAAAAAAATATGATCTATAAAATAGACTAACTACTACAATTAAAAAAAAAACTAATATGTGATAATACTCTAAGATAACTAGTCAAATTCTATTCTTGTCTAATATTTTAGGGTTTGTAATTAATTGGTCAAATTTTAGTGTTTTTTTATTTAGTTTAGTCAAAGAATATAATGGTGGAAATGTTGAAGTACTTTGCGTAAAATTTAGGAGTTAAATGAGGTAAAATGTGCATGCGAGAAAAAAAATAATTTTGTCCATTTGGTGGCAATATTTGTAATTTTGTTGTTATGAAAAGTCGTATGCTGGCTTGATATATTGAGAAAATTTTGTGGTTTGATTAGAGTTTATAAGTGTCATTTGTATATTGCAAGTTTGTAGTCAATTTGGTTAAAGTTTGGGTTTAGGATTTTGCACAAGCATAAAAACGACAAACAAGTGAAAAACGACAGGTTATATGGAAAACGACAATAATTATGTAAAAACGACATGATTAGGGGAAACGACAGTAAACTAGAAAACGACGGTAATTTAGAAAATGACATTAGACTGAAAAACGACAGTAGACTGAAAAACAACAATAAACTGAAAAACGACATCATGTTAGGAAAAACGACATTATGTTTGGAAGAAAACGACATGATAAGTAAAAACGACATGATAAGGGGAAACGACAGTAAACTAGAAAACGACGGTAATTTAGAAAATGACATTAGACTGAAAAACGACAGTAGACTGAAAAACAACAATAAACTGAAAAACGACATCAGGTTAGGAAAAACGACATTATGTTAGGAAAAATGACATCAGATGAGGAAAAACCAGATCACAATAGTTCATGCTTGAACTTTTATTGACTTACAAATATGGTCTTTTGAAAATTGCTGCGTAGAAAAGTGACATCAAATGTGATGGAGACACGATGGTTGATGCCCCCTCGATCGGTCAGTAAAAAGATTGAGAAATCATATCACGATAGATAGATAAGATGTTGGATGTGCTTGTTATACAATCCCTTCAGTTTTTTTTATTTTTTATATTTATTTATATTTATTATTATTATTTTTAATTATGGTGATTACTGATTAGTTCAAATTGCTTCATTAGTTCAATTGTGTAGAAAAGCTCACACAGCCTTTTGGAAACAAAGGAGTTTTATTTTTTCGTATTTAAATTTTATTTTATTTTTTGTTCAATTAATGACCTAGAATTTGATTATTAAAATACAAATGTTAGAGACACGGGTAAGATATTTTTTATTGGAGTGAAATTTCCCAAAAAAAGTTTAGGTAGAAGCGCGAGACCAACTCGACATTATGGATGGTGATGGCGCAAAAGTATCTTAATTTCTCTATACAAATGAAATTCATGATCTTACTAGAAAAAATTCACAACATATATATATAACTAGCGCAGCTTGTTCTTTCTTAAACAAATAGGGAATGATCTGATCAAAATTTGTAAAATATTGCTTGATACAGTATATGCTAACAATATCTTGATAATCCGTAATTTAGCGATTAATTAATATATTCACTCAATTATTAAGTTTTTCTTGGTTCAAAAGACTACTAATTTATAGAAGGTTTACATTACTATGCGCATTATCTCCTGCTTGCCAAACTCTATGTTCTGTACTACATAATTTTATGCTGATTACTTGTTTGGAAACTATTGTTGGATTTTATACGGCGCCGTCGCAATAACAAAATATTTTATTGGTTAAAGTTTGGGTTTAGGATTTTGCACAAGCATAAAAACGACAAACAAGTGAAAAACGACAGGTTATATGGAAAACAACAATAATTATGTAAAAGCGACATGATAAGGGGAAACGACAGTAAACTAGAAAACGACGGTAATTTAGAAAATGACATTAGACTGAAAAACGACAGTAGACTGAAAAACAACAATAAACTGAAAAACGACATCAGGTTAGGAAAAACGACATAATGTTAGGAAAAATGACATCAGATGAGGAAAAACCAGATCACAATAGTTCATGCTTGAACTTTTATTGACTTACAAATATGGTCTTTTGAAAATTGCTGCGTAGAAAAGTGACATCAAATGTGATGGAGACATGATGGTTGATGCCCCCTCGATCGGTCAGTAAAAAGATAGAGAAATCATATCATGATAGATAGATAAGATGTTGGATGTGTTTGTCATACAATCCCTTCAGTTTTTTTATTTATTTATTTTATTTATATTTATTATTATTATTTTTAATTATGGTGATTACTGATTAGTTCAAATTGCTTCATTAATTCAATTGTGTAGAAAAGCTCACACAGCCTTTTGGAAACAAAGGAGTTTTATTTTTTCGTATTTAAATTTTATTTTATTTTTTGTTCAATTAATGACCTAGAATTTGATTATTAAAATACAAATGTTAGAGACACGAGTAAGATATTTTTAATTGGAGTGAAATTTTCCAAAAAAAAGTTTAGGTAGAAGCGCGAGACCAACTCGACATTATGGATGGTGATGGCGCAAAAGTATCTTAATTTCTCTATACAAATGAAATTCATGATCTTACTAGAAAAAATTCACAACATATATATATAACTAGCGCAGCTTGTTCTTTCTTAAACAAATAGGGAATGATCTGATCAAAATTTGTAAAATATTGCTTGATACAGTATATGCTAACAATATCTTGATAATCCGTAATTTAGCGATTAATTAATATATTCACTCAATTATTAAGTTTTTCTTGGTTCAAAAGACTACTAATTTATAGAAGGTTTACATTACTATGCGCATTATCTCCTGCTTGCCAAATTCTATGTTCTGTACTACATAATTTTATGCTGATTACTTGTTTGGAAACTATTGTTGGATTTTATACGGCGCCGTCGCAATAACAAAATATTTTCGCCAGCTCATAACAAAAAAAATTTAAAAAAATGATTTTTTTTTTGAACTTTTTACTCCCAATATGATTTTTTTGTTTTGTTTTTTATACTATGAGCAAAAGCAATTAATTATTGTGACAGAGTAAAGTTAATTAGAATATATCTAAATTATAGGTTACAATTAAAATATTGTCAGTACTTGAACAAAATAATTAATGTATCAATTACTTCGCTATTAGAATGATAATTTGATTAATTGCCACTGAAAAAGTAATTGAATGATTAGGGTTTGCAAAATTTTAATATGCAGGGTATTTATTGAAATGAAGTGTTAGAAATTGGGCAGACATATTATCTTAAATCAATATCAACAATTTAGCTTAGATTCAAACTAGCCGGTAAGGAAATTTGATGCGATTACTATTCAGAAAGGAAAGAATGAAGTGAACATTCGAAACGAGAACTCATCAAATCAATTAATTTTACAATTGAATGAACTGTATCTTCTGAGATCAAAATACTAAAACGGTACTTGAACTCACAATATTCTCAGTGCCAACTCAACAGATATTCAACAAATGTCCCAAACAAGAAAGAAAAACCTGAGAAAAAGGTCACTTAGTCTTCAATCTGCGAAAATGCCGAGCCAAAATGTCGATACTGACACCATCGATATCGGCCGGAATTTCGTCTTCTCCGTCTTCTTCCTCTGCTTCTTGATCATCACCGTTGATTTCCTGATGATCAGCTTCCTCGCCGCTCTCTGACGTGACCGTCGACCTCTGATCCTCTTCTTCATCTTGATCTTGATCTTCTTCTTCTTCTTCTTCTTGGAATTCGTCGTCGCTGCTGCTTTCTTCGTATCCGTCTTCTTCGATGATCTCGATCTCGACCTCGACCTCGACGAGGCGGCGCTTCTTGGGCTTGAGGGCGGTGCAGTGGTGGCCGAAGCTGCTGAGATGGGCGAAGCTTCTTCTCATGGCTTCCAAGCCTCTCTGGAGCCTCTCAGTGCTGGCGCGGAACTCAGCGTGATCGGCTCCGTCTCCGATCATTTGGCTTAGCTCTTGGTTCCTTCGGTTCTGAAGCTGGTCCAGTCTTTTCATTTGCCGCTTCATTTCCGATAGAACGCACCGAGTTTCTTTGTTGATCGCGTGATCGTCTCGGTTTTCCATGGCTCTTTCTTTCCTCTGTAATTACCTGAAGAATCAGAGAAAGAAAGAGAGAGAGAGAGAGGGTTTGAGAGAGAGAGAGAGAGAGAGAGAGAGTGATGATCGTTTGGTATTTCTGTTAAATCTTCGATAGTTATATTTGATTGGACAAATCCAGAAACTGGCATATATTTGTAGTAATTAATAGTTTGATTTTAATAAATTGCCAGAATTGTTACCAAACCAAAAAAAAAGAAAAGAAAGCAAAGCATTGTTGAAACGACATTAAAAGTCCTGTTGTTGTCGTTTTTTCATGTTTTACTTTTCAGTCGTTTGTTTGCGTTGTGTGTCGTTTGTATTTATCCTGTTTAAAAACCAGAATATTCAAAGTTCGTTCAAACGACATAATCCGTTCAAAACTTCGGCTTAGTAGCTGTGTGACCACAAGATTACATTAAACTAGAGGTTGCTTTGTTTTGTACATTGTATATAACTTTTATAATTAAATATTAAAAAATGTTATTTGACATTATTCATACTATGCATTATTTGATATACATAAAATATCACTACTAACTCATATATAATTTACAAAATATCATACATTATAAGTCTCGCATTTTCTCTTCTGCTGAATTTTCTCGGAAAATTTTCGGAGAATTGACTTTTCTGATTTCTTTTACTCGCCATGGTTAAATATAATGGGCTTGCGTTTTAATGGTGTTGGCGCTATTGATTTCGATAAAGGGGTATATGTGATATTTTACAGAAATACAAGGGGGTGTGGATGAAACTTTAAAAAAGAATGTACATGAAGGCCTTAATAACACGTCAGCACCAGCCTTTCAGTTGGTAATGGTCTACTGCGTTTCGTTTAGGGCAATGAAACGGTGTCGATGAGTATATTGACGACGTCATGGAAGGTGAATATGGAAGAATAAAGAAAAGAAGCGGCACTAAACCAAAAACGACAATCAATTGAAACGACATGAAGACAAGAACGACAAATTGGTACATAGAAAACGACAGTAACTTGAGAAATGACACTCCATACAGTTAATCGTACGTGATATACTTTCAAACCAAATTATAGTGAATACCCAAATTTAATACTAATTTAAATTAATATTTAATTTTTTGAAAAATATAACAAAATACTCAAGTGATTCAATTAATTGTATAGTAATAGGTGGTGGTAGTTAATTTAGTTATCAAAAACATGTGCAAGTAATTAACAAATTGACTAATTACACAATTACTTCAAAAGTTTGGGTATTTATTTTTATTATTGTGTAAATTTTAGGTATTAAAACTTAGAAAAGTACCACTTTTGATATACAAGCATTATATGAAACTTTCTCAATTCTCTTTTATAATTGGTTCGAGTTAATTTTGTCTAATTTAATTGTTTGATTAGGTCTAATTGATTATTCCGGTTATCCACGATCCGCATTAATTTTATAATTTTCCACTTGCTGTCGTTTACAACGGTCTCTCTCCACTTGAGCGTCGTTTTACTAGTCACGTCGTTTCTTTTATTTTGTGTCGTTTGCATACTTCTTAGCCGTTGTCAATTAGTGTTTATAGCATAGTTTTGTCATAGTCTAATTGGTTATTATCCGGTTGACCACAACCCATTCATAGCATAATTGTCCTTTTCCTCTTGCTGTCGTTTATCAAGATATCTTTTTCACGTCGTTTTCTTATTTCATAGTCATATTCTCAGCTAGTGTTTGATAACAGTAACGACAGTTTTCATCAACACAACTGAGAGAAAATAGAAGAGCGTGATTTTTTTTTTAATTATCTCAGAAGAAACTTAAGCGAGTAGGTTAAAGAATTAAATTTCCATTTTTTGAACGTATCATATATAATCTATACAATGCAACATTGATACAACTCAACTATGGGTGCACAGTCAATCATCAGAACGAATACAAATCATTAATGACACAATTTATAATTGAACTGAATCAAATGAACCAAAAGCAGAGGATCAAATCGCTAGCTATAGCTATTTCAATTATCTCAAAGAAAAAGAAATAAGATCTTATTGCTATCAACAAAAGAAACACACACTAAAAACCATGCAAATATTGTTAACATGATCTGGATAATCCTGGCTGAATGTCCAGTTTGTCCCAAATTCCATAAATCCTCAAATTCAACAAATCAAACAGATGGTTCAGTCTCTCCTCGTCTCGAGCGTCAAGGAATCGCCTCCGCTGCGCAATCAGTTCGTCCATCTTCAGAGCCACTCGGCCCAGTCTCTTCTCAAACACATTTGTGAGATGACATACCATAGAGACAAACACTTCATCTGTCAGCATCATTGGCAAATCCGGACAGCGAAACGCGACCTCCATCCGCAAAACTTCTCGAAGAATCAGCGGAAGGATTTCACTCTCCTCCGATTCGCCGCGCTGCCAATCCGCCTTCTCCATTTTCCGGAGAAGTTCACGCGCTGCTTCCACAGTCATCACGACATTTGTGAACCTCACCACGGCCAAGAACCCGTCGATGACAATCGAGTTAGTCCCTTCCATGATCAGGCATTCAAGAGCGATCCTAACTTCCTCAAGATTCCTCATCATCGTTTCCTTCTCGGAAGAAGCTGTCAAGAACCAGAGATACTCAGCAAGCCGCCGAGAAATCTTGATTCCAAGATCGGTTCCCAGGGCTTTCACCACTTCAAAAGTAGACATCCGCTCTTCTCCGAGCTCTCGCACCCACTCCAACAGACTCCTCTCCCCATTTATCCTCCCCTTCTCGGCTTCGACCTTCCATATCCTCATAAACTCCCTCAGTCTCTCCTCGTATTCCTCGAAAGATTTCGAGTCTCTGCGCCTTGGGAGATTGTACTTGCGGAACTTCTCTTCGAACTCGACCAGCGAATCTTTCACCTCGCGTGCGATGCCCAAGATTGGTTCAAGCTCTCTGAGTCTCATTTTGCCGCTGAACTTCGTCGTCGTGAGACGATCGGAGCATTGTTTCATCAGCGCGCTGCCTCGGGACACTACGGCATCGAGTTCTTCTGATGCTTCCGATTCTCTGTGTTTGGTCGTAAGTTCTTCGATCTTCTTGTAGATAAACTCACTGTGGCTTTTCAGCTCTGATTCCATGGCGCTTAACTCTTTAGTTTTCTTTTTTCGTTGGGAAAATAATTTTCTAACTACTCAGCTCTGAGTTAGGTCTTTCTCGTTAAAAATAACGGTTCCATTCAGGGTGTTGGTGCTATTAGTTTTGATTGAGGGGTATCTCTGATATTTTATAGAAATTCAAGGGTGTCAATGAAACTTTCAAAAGAAAGTGCACATGAAGGCCTCGATAACACGTCATCACCAACGGTCCAATTGATGAGGTGGTCTACTATGCTTCGTTTGGGGCAATGAAACGGTGTCGTTGAGTCCAATGACGACATCATAAGGGGGCGTAACGAAACGTCGCTGAACAAATAAAAAACGACAATCAATTTAAACGACAAGAATACAAGAACGACACCTTGAGGTCCTCATACACAGGAAATAACAATAGTTTAATGATAAAATGACACTGAATACAGTCGATTATGTATTCAAAAATTTCAAACCAAACTAATTTTATTGTAATTGATTTGAGTTAATTTTTTGTCCCATTTAATTGTTTGATTCAGTCTAGTGTTTATTATCCGCTAGGGGTGTGCAAATAACCCGCCAACCCCAATAACTAGCTAACCCAATCCGAACTCAACCCGGTTAACCCTAACCCAATCCAATCCGACATCTTAGGGTCAGGTTACTGGTTGTGATTTCTAAGAATCGAGTTGACCCAAACCGATACATTATATAAAAAATATGTAGATTTTTGTGGTTGAAAATATTTTAACCCACTAACTTATTCTTGAAATGTCAAAGTTAAACCATGTAGTCCAAGTTTTTATGTTATAATATTAACTCTTATATTTATTTTTGTAAAAGTTTAAATTAAAATGAAAAATTTGACTTAAATTAATTAGAAAAAAAATCATCAAACTTGTTTTTAAAAAATATCTAACCCGATTAACCTAACCCAACCCAACCCACCCCGATGATCGAGGTGGGTTGGATTCATTTTTTTTCTAACCCGATATGTTCGGGTTGGATTGGGTTAGAGGCTCCAACCCGTCTAACCCAACCCGTGCACACCCCTAAATATCCGCTTATCTGCAACCAATTTATAGCATAATATTTTCGTTGTCTCTCTTCTTTTGAGCGGCGTTTTACTTTCGACGTCGTCTCTTGTGTTTTTGTCGTTTGCTTATTTTGTAGCCGTCTTCAACTATGCATGTAGGGTATTTTTGTCACGGGCCGATTGGTTATTATCCGGTTATCCACTACTCGCTTTCTAGCATAACTTTGTCGTTCTCTTCTTGCTGTCGTCATGAGCTCCCTTCTTTTGATTGTCGTTTTATTTTTCTCGTCGTTTCATGTCTTCCTGTCGTTTTCTAATTCTGTATTCATAATAGTGGTTGTTGTTGTTGCTTTTTTTTTTTTTTTTTTTTTCTTTTTTTTTCCCCTTAATTTCAACTAGTGTTTGATAACAAGATAGAGAGTTCAGAGTTTTTTCATCAGCAAAAACTCGAGAAAAATACAAGAATGCATTTTTTTAGTTCTTTGAGAAGTAATTTATCCGTTGTAAATTAGTTAAAAAAGAATAAAAGTCCCGCTTTTGAAGATATCGTATATAACTTTTCAATGTACAATACAACTCAAAGAGTAAGGTATACCAAATGTGGAATATTTCAGTAGATATTTTTTTGACTAGATTATTTTAGCATTACAATTATTCGATTTAGCTACTGCTATTGTGGAGTATAGTAGATGATACATCTCATTTGTGGTCCTAGTCTAAGAAAACCAAGCTTGTGATTCAGAGCAAGAGAATGATACAATAACCAATCATCAACGACACTAATTGGACAGAGGCAATAAACCAAAAGCAGAGAATCAATTCACTAACTTTAGTTTTGTCATTCACGTCGAGGAAACGGAAATAAAATCTCATTGCTAGAAGTAAAAACAAATCCATTGTCAACATGATTTGGCTCTAGGGTGAAGCTCCAGTTTCTTCCAAATACCATTAATCCTTAAGTCCAAAATCTCTCCAACATGATTTAGTATCTCCTCATCTCGATCCTCCATATCTCGCCTATGCTGTTTAAGCAGTTCCTCCATCTTTAAATCCACTCGGCTCAGTGTCCTCTCAAACACTTTTCTGAGATGATTTCCCATAGAGAGAAGCACTTCATCTGTCAGCATCATGGGCAAATCCGGGCAGCGGAAAGCCACCTCCAACCGCAAAACTTCTCGAAGAATTAGCCGAAGGATGTCCTTTTCCTCTGATTCGAGGTGCCGCCTTTCCAGCTTCTCCATTTTCTTGTAACATTTACGCACCGATCCCAAACTCATCGCAAATTTTGTCAAATTCACCACCGCCAAGAACCCGTCCACGAAAATCGATCTCCCTTCCACGGTTAGGCATTCGAGAGCGGTCTCAACTTCCATAAGAATCCTCATTACCGTTTCCATCTCACTCCAAGCTGCCAAGAACCAGAAATACTCGTCGAGAAGCCGAGAAATGTGGATTCCAAGATCGATCGCCACCGCCTTCACCTCTTCGAAAGTAAACGCCCTTTCTTCCCCGAGCTCTTGCAGCCTCTCCATCAGGCTCCTGTCTCCCTTTCTCCTTCCCTTCTCGGCTTCTTTCTTCCATATCTCCATAAAGTTCCTCAGCCTCTTCTCGTACTCCTCGAAAGGCATCGAGTCTCCGCGCCTCGGGATGTTGTACTTGAGGAACTTCTCTTCGAACTCGGCCATCGACAGTTCCAGCGCCCGCGCATCGGCCAAGACCGCCTTGCGTTCTCTCAGTCTCTCTTGATCGGCTCTGAAATTCGTCTTCATCGTCATCATAAGATGATCGCGGCATTGCTTGAGCAGATCGTTGCCTTGGAACAGTACGGTCACGAGCTCTTCTGATGCGTCTGATTCTATGTGTTTGGCTGTCAGTTCTTCCATCTTCTTGCAGATGAAATCGCTGTGACTTTTCAGCTCTAATTCCATGGCGTTTAAGTCTTGCATTTTCTTTATTGTTAAATTTTCTCGGAAAGCTTTTAAGTGCTTTTTGACTTTGCTGATTTCTTTATTCGGAACTATTAAAATAACGGTCTCATTTAGGAGTTAGGTATTTCTTACATGACCTTTTGTTATTGGGTCATTTAGGTGAATAACTATTTTTTTCCGCCAACTTTTAAATAATGGCAAAAGGTACTGAAAGGTACAAAAATAAAAACCAATTACTGATAGGAATTTTTTTTTTTTTATCAAAACAAAATTTAACATAAATTTAAAGTAATTAAATTAATTATAAAAATAAGAAAATTTATAATTCACTATTTTTACAATCTTGAAATGTTGATTTTTTTTAATCAAACTTTAAGATTGACTATATATTACAATTTTCTCTATTTGGGGCAATAGAAACGGTGTCGTAGAGTAAAGAAACGGCACGAAAAGAATTAAAACTACAGAAAACGATTTACATTACATAGGTGATGATAATAACTTGATGTGAATACGGTCCGTTATGTACTATTGAAAGTTTTCATATCAAACAATTCTACGATAATTGGTTTGAGTTAATTTTTGTCCCATAATCCCATTTAATTGTTTGATTCTCCGGTTATATCCACAACCCGTTAATAGCATACTTCGTCGTTTTCCTCTTGCTGTCGTTTCTCATGGTTTCTATTAATTTTCACGTCGTTTCTTGCTCTCTGTCGTTTGCTTATGTCGTAGTCATGTCGTCAACTGTGTTGATATCAGTTAAAGGCTTAAAGATAGTTATATCATTAGCACAGCATTCAAAACATGATTTTAGAAGAAGCTAAACCGAGTTAATTAAAGAATCAAAGTCCCACTATTGAACGTAATTATCGTTATTCCAATGCAAAAACTCTCCAAATAGATCTGAGAGTAATAGGAGACTAGAAAAGCACTGATGACAAGAGCTCTTCACGAAACCAAACATATTAACAATTCAATACTCGCAAATTGCGATTAACAACCCAGAAATAATTAGCAATCCATAAACACTGACAAAATCTAAATCGATTATATGTCAACTTTGTCAAGGCCTTTCCATATATCTCTGATCTTCGTACCGAGAACTGCCTTCTTTCGCTTGGTCTCCAGATCTTCTCCATTATATTCCAAGCCCTCGTTGCACGCCAGATTCTTCTCGTTTTCCAACTCCTCTCCTTTCAGCACGCTTATCTCTGATTCCAGGCTCTTCAGTTTCGCCTTGAAACCCGACTCCTCCGCCACGAACTCTTCGATTCTCGCCGCCGAATCCTTCTTCTCCGACGCCGTGGCGCCGGAGAAGAACGGGAAGCAGAAGAGGACCTCCAAGAACAGAACTCCGTAGAAGATCGTGGCGAGGATTCGGTTCTCCCTCTTGCTCACCCAAATCATGTGGTCGTATTCTTCGGAATCGCTGTCGTCCTCGTCGCGGTCGTTGTAGTGTCTCGGGAACTTGATTCCTCGCTCGATCAGCTCGATCACTGCGACGAACCTGTTGGTGATTACCGAGGGAGCGTCGTCGCCTTCGAGGCTCTCGTGGCGGATCGTGTTCGCGACGGTGTGAGTCTTGGCCGCAATCTCCTTCGGCTCGTAGCGCCAGAAAATGGAGAAATACTCGATGATGAGGCGCGAGAGCCGGAAACCAAGGCCGGCCACTGTCGATTTTACGGCGTCGAAGGTGATTCTTGTCTCTTCGTCGGTGTCATCAGAGCAATCGACCTCTCTTATGACCTCGGAAAGGCTCTTGCTTCCTTCTTTTCGGCCTTCGGACGCCAAGACTCTCCACGGATCCATTATTTCTTGAAGCGCCTCGTCATAGTTTTCGCCTCCGGCCCTCTCCTCGGAATCGGAATCGGAATCGTCGTAATGCACCTCCGGCAGAGCCTGATTTTCGCTTTCAGCTCTGGTTCCGACCGTTTCTTTGACGTCGATGTTCTCCGCTGTATCTGCCGCCGCAGATACACTGCAAAAATAGATTCGCAATGTTGTAGTGTTTGAAGCATTAAAAAACGCAGAATTAGAAAATAGATTAGGTTTGTTATTACACAGACTTTGGTGGTTTCTGTTCTTTTGGAATCTGAGGCTTCTTGCTCTTCTTCTTTCCTTTCTTCTTCGTCATTCTTGGGAGAGAGAGAGAGAGAGAGAGGTTTAGAGAGATACGAATCAAGAGAGACAGAGAGGTTGAAGAAGGGTTTATGAGTGAGAAGTCTAGAGAGAGAGAGAGAGAGAGAGAGAGAGAGTAGAGTAGAGTAGATAGGTAGGTTTATAAGTGATTAGTTGATTGGGTTGAGAGAGTTTTCAAGAGGGAAAGTTAGGTATTTCTGTTATGGTCTGTTGAAATGCTGACTTGGTTTAACCTCTGCCCTTCCTAAAACTCAAATTTGCTGTCGTTTAATGACTATCATGCTCTTGTCGTCTTCATTTCAGAGTCGTTTTAATTTATTTTGGTCGTATCTTATCTTTCTGCCTTCTTATTTTGTTATGTCGTTTTATCGTATCTTTGTCGTTTTATCTGCTATTGTCGTTTCTTATATTTATGTCGTTTTCTCTGCTATTGTCGTTTCTTATATTTATGTCGTTTTCTTATCTTGTTGTCGTTTTGATTTCATCGTCATTTCCTCGCAACTCCCTTTCTTTTTTTTTTTTCCCCCTCCTATATCGTATGTGGGGTAATTATTAATCTTGATTCACGCACTTGTCGTTTCTTGTCTTGCTGTCGTTTTCTGTCATCCTCGTTTCCTCGCAACTCCGTTTCTTTTTGTTTTTTGTTTTCCCAACTAAATCACATGTGGGGTAATTATTAATCTTGATATACTCATTTGTCGTTTTCACATTTTATCGTCGTTTCTATATCATTGTCCTTCTCTCTCTCTCTCTCTCTCTCTCTCTCTCTCTCTCTTTTTTGAAAAAAATTTCGTTCTCTGATTAAATGTGCTTTGGTGGTGTAACTGTTTCTCTTAATCAATCAATCCTTACATATTAAAAAAAAAAAAAAAACTGGTTCGTTTAATTCCTTTATTTGTCGTTTCCGTCCCTGTAGTGTCTTCTTTCACAAGTACTCCTATATTTATTGAATACTATGGCGATCCGAAGCTATGTGGAACTCCCAAGTTTACATTAATGAAATAGTCTCAAACCATAACATGATCTCTGCTGGAACCAGAATAATATCCTTATTTCCTAAGAAATATTTTCAAATATGTCATCTTGTAATTTCAAAA